>CM042059.1:7032500-7042500 GCA_023525745.1 Arctium lappa
TTTAACGGATAAATAAACAACAACCAACTAATCTAATTTCTACATCTAGAAAAGAGATTACAAAAGGGGTGTCATCTATAAACCCAAATCTTCCAAATATAGTTCAAGTGCCAAAATTCCCAAGCTCTTGCCCAAAGCATCTAAACTTTCCTAGGGACCGCACCGCTAACACCTGAGATACACATCGACACCAAACAAGTGTTAGGCCAAAAAACCTAGTGAGTTGAACAATAATAAGCATGCATGAACAGTCACAATTTCTTATCAGCAGTTAACCAGTGTTCAATATATGTGGAGTCATTATGGGAGACCCAAAATACCAATCAAGTCCCACCCAAGAGTCGATATACCTTGATTCCCTTAACAAGGAACACCCCGAAGACTATCGCTAAGAAATTTCCCCGAGTGGCGGAGGTCTAGGAACATACCATCACAGTGGCGCCCAAGACTACATCCTCCTAGTGTACTGACTTGGTTCGTCCACATAACGCATATAGGAGGTCCTTTAGGTGTATTTCAACCCAACATATTTCAATACCAACTACGGGTACAATATTACCATCCTATCCTCATGTAGTCCAACAAAAGACCCAAATGACACTTATATTCATCATGCATATAAATATGTCATCAAAGTGGGATTTCACTAAACCATCATAACACACATATATGCATACATTTAACATATCAAGGTACCCATATTATATATCCATGGGAAAATCCCCAAATAATGGTACACATAACATAAAAATATAGCATATCACCAATACCCATATTTCCAACCATTTTCATCAAGAAATCCCAAATACTTGAACACATAGAGAATGAAATAACAAATAGAAGATTATGATGTGTATCTAGTTTTAACAAAGGTTTAGTAAACTCACAATCTAGGTTTTGAACCAAAACCTAGAAAATACGGAACTCTAAAGATGGAGAAATGCTTTGACTTGATTCTTGAGGTTAGCACCCCGATGATGCTTCCATTGAACTTTAACCATGACCACGTCTTTATGACTCAACTTCTTCACTTTCGATTCTAATATCAACTCCGGTTCTTCCACACAACGATTCCCATTGTCCACCCGAATTTCCGACAAAGGAATCACGCTCTCCTATTCGGCTAGACACTTCCGAAGGTAACACACGTGAAATGTAGGATGTATCCCATCCATTTCCGGCGGTAAATCCAACCGATAGGCTTGCAAACCAATCTTTTCCAAAATAATGAATGGTCCAAGGAAACGAGGACTAAGCTTCCCACGCTTCCCGAAACGTATGATCCCCTTCCATGGAGACACCTTCAACATGACCCGGTCACCCACTTGAAACTCAACCGGTCTTCTCTTCTTGTCCGCATAGCTCTTTTGTCGGTCTTGCGCCGCCTTTAGCCTTTCTCGAATCTCTTTCACCTTGCCCACCGTCTCTTGCACTATTTCAGGCCCGGCGAATTGCTTTTCGCCCGCTTCTAACCAACAAACTGGAGTTCGGCACTTTCACCCGTACAACGCCTCGAATGGTGCCATGCCAATGCTAGAATGATAACTGTTGTTGTACGCGAACTCTACCAACGGTAGATGTGAATCCTAACTTCCCCCAAAGTCTATCACACACGACTTCAGCATATCTTCAAGCGTTTGAATCGTCCTTTCACTTTGACCATCCGTTTGAGGATGATACGTCGTGCTCAAATTCAATCTGGTACCCAATTCCTTTTGCAAGCTTGCCCAAAAGTTCGATGTGAAACGACTATCTCGATCTGATGCGATAGATTTTGGAACCCCATGCCTCGACACAACCTCATCGATGTACATTTTAGCCAATTTCTCCATTGGCAAGGACTCCCGCATCGCAAGAAAGTGTGCGCTCTTGGTCAACCGATCCACGATCACCCAAATTGTATCGTGGCCACGTAAGGTCTTTGGTAGTTTCGTCACAAAATCCGTGGTGATATTGTCCCACTTCCATTCGAGAATGGACAACAGTTGCAAACTTCCATACGGTCTTTGATGCTCCGCCTTGACTTGAAGGCACGTGACACACCTCTCCACGTAGTTAGCCACATCCAGCTTCATCACCGGCCACCAATAATTCAACTTTAAGTCTCTATACATCTTGGTGCTACCGGGATGTATAGAATATTTCGACTTATGTGCTTCCTCGAGAAGTAAGTCACGATTTCCCCCAATCTTTGGCACCCAAATTCGCCCTTGGAAAAGTTTGAGTCCATGACCATCTTCTGTTAAGAGTTCCTTTTGCTTGGACATAACCTCGGCCTTGAGGTTCTCTTCTTTAAGTGTTTCCGCTTGGCTCGCTCTTATACTCTCCAACAAACTTGACACCACATCGATTCTGGTAAGGGACATTTTGACACCTCCATCATGACTCCTTCGACTCAACGCATCCGCCACCACGTTGGCCTTACCAGGATGATGGAGTAAATCACAATCATAATCCTTCAAGAGCTCGAGCCACCTCATTTGCCGCATGTTGAGTTCCTTTTGATCGAAAATGTACTTGAGACTCTTGTGATCCATGAAAAGAGTACACTTGGTCCCATACAAGTAGTGTCGCCACAACTTTAACGCGAAAACTACCGCCGCCAACTCCAAATCATGAGTCGGATAATTCTTCTCATGGTCCTTTAACTATCGCGATGCGTAGGCTATTAGCTTCCCCCTTTGCATTAGGACACACCTAAGCCCCATCTTGGAAGCGTCACTAAACACAACAAAGTCCTCCGATCCCTCGGGTAAGGACAAGATCGGAGCTTCGCACAACTTCCTTTTGAGCGTCTGAAAGGCTTGCTCTTGTGCATCGGTCCAAAGAAATTTGACGTTCTTCCTTGTAAGAGAGGGGAGCGGTGTAGCTATCTTGGAAAAGTCTTGAATGAAACGCCGGTAGTAGCCCGCCAAACCCAAGAAGCTTCGAATCTCCGTCGGACTTGTTGGAGGCTCCCAACTCATCATTGCATCGATCTTTGCCGGATCCACTTTTACCCAGTCCTTCGATACCACATGCCCCAAGAATTGCACCTCTTGAAGCCAGAATTCGCACTTCGAGAATTTCGCGAACAACTTCTCTCTCCTTAGAACTTCTAATACTTCCCGTAAGCGTCTTCCATGCTCGGACTCATCCTTTGAATATATTAAAATATCGTCGATGAAGACGATCACAGATTTATCCAAAAATGGGCGGCACACACGGTTTATTAGATCCATGAATACGGCCGGAGCGTTGGTTAAGCCGAAAGGCATCACCAAAAACTCATAATGACTGTATCTCGTCCGGAAAGCTGTCTTCGGAATATCTTTGTTCCTCACTCTCACTTGATGATAACTGGACCGAAGATCAATCTTCGAGAAACATCCCGCGCCTTGCAGTTGATCAAAAAGGTCGTCGATGCGAGGTAAGGGATACTTGTTCTTCACCGTGACCTTGTTTAACTCCCGATAATCTATACACATCCGCATGGATCCATCCTTCTTCTTCACGAACAGTACCGGTGCTCGCTCCCCATGGTGACGAGCTCGGTCGAATGAAGCCCTTTTTCCAGCAACTCTTGAAGTTGCGTCATCATCTCTTTCATTTCTGTCGGTGCCAAATGATATGGAGCACGAGCTATTGGAGCCGCTCCTGGAGTGAGGTCAATCTGAAACTCCACTAGACGTTCCGGTGGTAATCCAGGAAGGTCTTCCGGAAAGACATCCGGATAATCCCGCATGATCCTCACGTCTTCCACCGTCTTCTTTTCCTTCTTCGCGTCCACAATATAGGCCAAGTACGAAGGGTAACCCTTCGCTAAGAACTTGCGAGCCTTAAGAGATGAGATAATAGGATTATTCCTCTTTCCTTTCTCCCCATAAATGGTAGCCACACCATTTTCCGGTAATGGCACTTGAATCATCTTTTTGGAACAAAGGATGTCCGCTCTATGCCTTACCAACCAATCCATACCTATGACTACATCAAAACCTCCTATAGCCATAGGTAATAAATCCACTCCAAAAGAACTCCCATCGATCTCTAAGGTGCAATCACAAAAACGATCACGAATGATCACTTGATCCCCATTAGCTACTTCTACTACTAATGCATCGGGAAGAACACTAATAGGAGTGGTGAATTGTTTATAGAAAGCATCCGACACAAAGGAACATGTAGCACCCAAATCAAACAAGACACGAGCAGGCATGGAATTTACTAGAAACTTACCCGAAACGACATATGCGGTCTCTTTTGCCTCCTCGGTAGTCATTCGGAAAGCTCGACTCGGTGCCCTTGATGGTTGCTCGACCCTAGCCGTCGAACCCACAGAATATCCACCGTCTCCTCTAACTAGCCTTGGGAACTCTCGCTTCATATGCCCTGGCTCTCCGCATTCATAACATACCGACCCACGGAGGGAACACTCTCGAGTCGTGTGGTTTTTCTTACCACACTTGTTACACCCGGCTGGACCGGAGTGAGTTCTTGTAGCGCACGGCCCCGAGTGCTTTGACATGCACGTGTGGCACCACCGATCTTCACGGCGTTGATCACCCGTTCTCCCACTTACAAAGGGTTTTGACTGACGAACGGACCCCGATGGCCCTTCCCACTTCCGTTTCTCACCAACATGCTTCTTCTCATCCCTTTCGGCATTGATGTCGTCCTCAACGAGTAAGGACTCCTCGATAACCTCTTGTAGAGTCAAACACTTGGCATTCCTTACCGCCGTTCGCATCTCGACCGGTAACCCTTAATGATAGGCT
Source organism: Arctium lappa (assembly GCA_023525745.1). Taxonomy (NCBI): domain Eukaryota; kingdom Viridiplantae; phylum Streptophyta; class Magnoliopsida; order Asterales; family Asteraceae; genus Arctium; species Arctium lappa. The sequence continues at coordinate 7,037,255 of CM042059.1, forward strand.
TTAATCTTTGACCTTTCATCGGGGACTAGATGTCCCACCAAGTTTAGTTTCTCCAGAAAGAGTTGGGAGTAGCTAACGATAGACATATTCCCCTTCTTCAGATCTCGGAACTCCTGTTCCAACTTGTCCATCGAACGCTCGCTACAATACTTGTCCATGATCTTCTCTTTGAACACCGGCCAAGTTAACTTAGCCAGAACTTCAGGAGTGAGGACTGATCGAGTGAGATTCCACCAAATCAAAGCCTCTCCCCGAAGTAGTTGAGAAGCAAACTTGACCCGCTGAGAGGAATCACACTCACTTGACTCAAAGGCCATCTCTACCTCTTTGAGCCAGTACATGCAAGCAACCGGGTTGTCTGAACCCGCAAACTCCTTTAGGGTGGCACCCCAGAAACGCTTTATAAGTGCACCCCTTAGTCTTCGTCTGGGTCGCTTCAGCGGATGGTTCCTCAATTGTTACTACATTTGGTCCACCCGACCCCACAATAATGTTTTCAACCATTGTCTCTGGTTGTCGGTGGCTACCTTCTCGATCCTCTAGGAGTTTCATGAAAAACTCTTGCTGTTGGGTCATGGTCGAAGTCATGGCCAACTGTTGTTGAGCCAATGCCGCATTCATGGCCAACATCATGCTATCCCGAAGCCGGGTCTCCATGGTAACTTCCTCCATGATGGCGTTACCTGAATTGAGGTTTCGACGCAGAATATTCTCAGGCCCTCTCCCAAGATTCTGGGTATAGGAATGTCATCGGTGGTTACACCCACGGGAGGTCGTACAGCTGCAGATTCCACCTCTGGTTGACCCTCTGGAATGTCCGGCAACCTACTTCGAGTGTTTACCATTAAATCTGACATGCACGTACGAGAAATAGATTGAGAAAAGACTAAACGAGTTGAACTCAATGTACGTACTACTACCTTCATCAATTATCATAATAATAGTAAACCAAGTACGCTCACGTAACAATGCATTCATAATAGCAGTAGCTAGGTGAAATTATGAACGAACCATACACAAGAATTCTTCTCACCATCATCACAACTCTCAATTAGTGTAATTCTGTAACCTAACACTCTCCCCACCTAGGATTTCTACCCCAAGAGGACAGTGAAGTCAAAACAGTCTAAAGCTTAAGTCTAGATATGTTAAAACAATACCTAGTTCACTTAAACTAAAGCTCTGATACCAACTTGTAACACCCTAAAAATAGGGATAACAAAAACTTTCCATAAATGGAGAAGTGGTATAAAGTTTGCCATAGCAAAAGCCTCCTAAAAAGGGGAAATATACAAATACCTGTTTAATCACAATTCTGTAATTTAACGGATAAATAAACAACAACCAACTAATCTAATTTCAACATCTAGAAAAGAGGTTACAAAAGGGGTGTCATCTATAAACCCAAATCTTCCAAATATAGTTCAAGTGCCAAAATTCCCAAGCTCTTGTCCAAAACATCTAAACTTGACTAGGGACCGCGCCGCTAACACCTGAGATACACATCGACACCAAACAAGTATTAGGCCAAAAAGCCTAGTGAGTTGAACAATAATAAGCATGCATGAACAGTCACAAATTCTTATCAGCAGTTAACCAGTGTTCAATATATGTGGAGTCATTAGGGGAGACCCAAAACCCTAATCAAGTCCCACCCAAGAGTCGATATACCTTGATGCCTTTAACAAGGAACACCCCAAAGGCCCGGCACACCCGAAGACTATCGCTAAGAAAATTCCCCGAGTGGCGGAGGTCTAGGAACATACCATCACAGTGGCGCCCAAGACTACATCCTCCTAGTGTACTGACTTGGTTCGTCCACATAACACATATAGGAGGTCCTTTAGGTGTATTTCAACCTAACATATTTCAATACCAACTACGGGTACAATATTACCATCATATCCTCATGCAGTCCAACAAAATTCCCAAATGACACTTATATTCATCATGCATATAAATATGTCATCAAAGTGGGATTCCACTAAACCATCATAACACACATATATGCATACATTTAACATATCAAGGTACCCATATTATATATCCATGGGAAAATCCCCAAATAATGGTACACATAACATAAAAACATAGCATATCACCAATACCCATATTTCCAACCATTTTCATTAAGAAATCCCAAATACTTGAACACATAGAGAATGAAATAACAAATAGAAGATTATGATGTGTATCTAGTTTTAACAAAGGTTTAGTAAACTCACAATCTAGGTTTTGAACCAAAACCTAGAAAATACGGAACTCTAAAGATGGAGAAATGCTTTGACTTTATTCTTGAGGATCTTCTCCAATAAATGAACTCCAAGGTAGGTTGAATGCCCAAGGATTGATGCTTAACCACCAAAAGTTGCAATAAATGTTTTGAGGGGGGGTAAATGGTGGCTTGATGCTCAAACCCTAGAATTCTCCTCTTGAAAACGATTGTGTGTGGGTGTTTATGTTTTGAAGTTGGCTGAAAAAGGGGTTTTAGAGACCTGTAGGTGCTCCCGCGGCTTATGCCACGACTTGCAACCCGCAGCGTAAGTCACCCGCGTGCCCCAAAGGGTTGACTCCAGTAGCTTACGCGGCTTATGCCGCGACCAGTAACCCGCGCAATAGGTCGCGTAAGTCTCTGTTTGCCATTTAGTTAAACTATAAAACCCCACAACATAACTAACAACAAACCTTAAGCAAGATAAACATTTTAAGCATATGAGTCCTACATCAATTAATACCATCATAGGATTAACAAGGCCTAATACTCACATAGGTACATTTAATGCATTTAAAGGAAGAAATACTTACCTTGGCCGAGAATCCCCGCATCGCGGCATGGATTTCTCGTGCCGTGGCCGACAATCCCCGCACCGCGGCATGGATTTCTCGTGCCGTGGCCGAGAATCCCCGCACCGCGGCATGGATTTCTCGTGCCGTGGCCGAGTATCCCCGCACCGCGGCTTGGATTTCTCGTGCCGTGGCCGAGTATCCTCGCCCGGGTGCCCTTTGCACGCACTTTGGCTGAGTTTTCCCGCATACGGCTTGGATTACTCGTGCCTTGGCCTAGTTTCCCTGCATGGAGAGCCCATTCCTCGCACGTCGTGACCACCATTGCCAATGCATCGTCAAGATGGCGTGCCTATTTCAAAAATTGTGACTCTTCAAAAAATCAATGTTTGTTCCTGTCACTTTGCTTTTTGTTCATAAGGTATATATAAGGGGCAGTGACCATTGGATGGCACAGGTTGGGATACGAGTCGGGACGCTAGTCGGTATACGATGCCAATGGTCAAGATACGAGTCGGGACTCTAGTCGGTAAACGATGTGCCAATGGTCGGGAAACAAGTCGGAATGCTAGTCGGTATACGAGAATGATGCTTTTGTTTTCGACTTTGTTGGTTGGTATAGTGATAATGATGCTACTTGGTATATGAAATCGGACCATGAATTGGGCGTTGTGAGCCTCGCAACGCCCTCTTAAATGCCCGTTGATCCTCGTTCGAAGCATGTCAAGTTGCCTAAGCCGGTACTAGCGACGAGACATGCCGACGACGTGGTGCTACGGGCCAAGGCTTTGGGCGTTGTGAGCCTTGCAATGCCCTCTTAAACGCCCGTTGATCCTCGTTCGAAGCATGTCAGGTTGCCTAAGCCGGTGCTAGCGACGAGACATGTCGACGACGTGGTGCTGCGGGCCGAGGCATTGGGCGTTGTGAGCCTCGCAACGCCCACTTAAACTCCCGTTGATCCTCGTTTGAAGCATGTCAAGTTTCCCAAGCCTGTGCAAGCGACAAGACATGCCGACGACGTGGTGTTGCGAGCCGAGGCATTGGGCATTGTGAGCCTCACAACGCCCTCTTAAATGCTCGTTGATCCTCTTTCGAAGCATGTCAAGTTGCCCAAGCCCGTGCTAGCGATGAGACGTGCCGACGACGTAGTGTTGCGGGTCGAGGCATGTCCCTTTATTGAAGAATCTGCCGATTACGTGGTGTTGTATGCCTTGCAACACTATTTAGGTTGGAAGCTTGTTGATCCTTGTTCATCTAGGACATGGTGATGCGGGTATCGTGACAAGGCATGTCGGATAAATCGTTGTTGCGGCCAATGAATTGGGCATTGTGAGCCTCGCAACGCTACTGAGCCCCAAAACGCACGCTGGTCCTCGTTCAAAGCGTGTCAAGTTTCCCAAGCCCTTGCTAGCGTCGAGACATGCCGACGACGTGGTGCTGCGGGCCGAGGCATTGGGCATTGTGAGCCTCGCAACGCCCTCTTAAACGCCCGTTGATCCTCGTTCGAAGCATGTCAAGTTGCCTAAGCACGTGCTAGTGTTGGTCCCGAAGGTGCTAAACAAGTTTGTAGAAGGGGGGGGGGGGGTTGAATACAAACACAAAATTTAAAGTTTAATAAGTTGTTTATTGATAAATCAAAATACAATTTACAAGTTTTGTTGCGGAATAAGATTAAGACAAACTTAATCTAAACAAACTTAAGAAACACTAAGATAATTGCACAAGAAATTCAGAGAATGGGGGATTAGAGATATAGAAAACAAGGGTTTCTATATTGAGTTCAAGGATGAAGCACACCCTTAGATGAAGGGGTGAACTTCCTATTTATACCCTATGCATTAAATGCATGGCAGGATACTTTACACGTGGCTTTCACAGATTGGCTTTGATAGACTGACTTTTGGGAGACATGCTTTCGGCCGGGTCATGAACAGTGTAGTTGACAGAGTTGTTGTACGAATGGTTGCAGAGACTTGTCCGTTCTGATACATTGTACTAGGTTGTGCAAGGATAGACAAAAGGAAACTTAAGGCATAAGCTTTGTGATCGATTGATCGCTGAGTATCTCTAGATTCAGAAATAAAGAGGTTCAGCTATCGCTGAAGCTTTTTCTCATGTTTCTTCGCGTATAATTAGAGTTGTCTTTGCTTCACTGATATCCGCATCAGGTCACTAGTAGACTTCTCTTTGTTCAGTAGCATTGTCTTCGATTCAGCTATGAACATATGTTGACACGAGACTTGTCTTCAGGGATTACGTTGGCTGTTTACTTTAGGAACTATCAGTGATAACTGAACAGACTCAGTTTGATCACTGATAGTGAAACACTAATACATAGAAATGTTTATAAGAAAGACTATCAGCGATAACTGAACAGACTCAGTCTGATCACTGATAGTGAAACACTAATACATACTAAAACGTAATTTTCACTAAGTATAGAAGAGGGTCGTTATCAAATC